>JBAIZL010000005.1:30193574-30218574 GCA_036971475.1 Prosapia bicincta
ACATTATCAAAACTCTAAGCTATATTCTTACATTACCAAAACTTTAAACTGTCCTCTTACATTATCAAACTTTAATTTTACTTTTACATTATCAAAACTTTAAACTATACTCTTACATTATCGAACTTTAACTTTACTTTTACAGTATCAAAACTATAAACTATAATCTTACATTATCACATTTTAACTTTACTTTTACATTATCAAAACTTTAAACTATACTCTTACATTATCAAACTTTCACTTTTACATTATCAAAACTTTAAACTGGCCTCTTACATTATCAAAACTCTAAGCTATACTCTTACATTATTAAAACTTCAAGCTATACTCTTACATTAACAAAACTTTAAACTGTACTCTTACATTATTAAAACTTTAAACTGTACTCTTATATTATCAACAAACTTTAAACTGTACTCTTACATTATCAACACCCTTTAAACTGTACTCTTACATTATCAAAACTTTAAACTGTATTCTTACATTACCAAAACTTTAAACTATACTCTTACATTATTAAAACTTCAAGCTATACTCTTACATTAACAAAACTTTAAACTGTACTCTTACATTACCAAAACTTTAAACTATACTCTTACATTATTAAAACTTTAAGCTATAATCTTACATTACCATTGATAATATAAGAGTACAGTTATAAGTTTTGATAATGGAGTTAATCCGATACGCGTCAACGAAGAATAATGTTTTTCTGATTGGTAAGGCAGAAGAATCTACTCAAATGTATACCAATATTTCTAAGAAAAATAAAGGTAATTAATGACTGTATATAAAAAATCTCTACATTTTCTATTTTTTTTATTTGTCATCATAAATTTGCACAAGTAGTGTAGTAGCAGGCTGGATATATGTAAAGGCTATTAAATATATTTATGTGCCAAATATTTTCTTTTACGATTCACTCCCAGGCCGTGTTAAAAGGACGCATAAAGGGTGCTGTATCTGGGCTTCGCACGTGTCCGATTTCTAAGACTACAACACCGAAATAATATAGGCCATTGAACCGCACTGCGCCAGTCGAATCCGTTACAAGGGGTTGCGAA
Source organism: Prosapia bicincta (assembly GCA_036971475.1). Classification (NCBI taxonomy): domain Eukaryota; kingdom Metazoa; phylum Arthropoda; class Insecta; order Hemiptera; family Cercopidae; genus Prosapia; species Prosapia bicincta. The sequence continues at coordinate 30,194,642 of JBAIZL010000005.1, forward strand.
AGACGGGGTGCAAGTGATGCAACGCATCCCTCAAGAAACCACCACCGGTCCTTGACAAAAGGGCCAGCTGCGACGCCATGCAATCTTACAGCAGCTGCTTGAGACATTGTTAGCGGCGATGTACGCGTGCCTTGCCCGAAGTGCATCTGGCCGATCTTTTGTGCTTTGCATGTGGACCGAGGAGGCACAAGGTACGGCCAGGCTTGCAGGCTTCGATTTGCTTTGTTTTCGGATTCGACTGTGTAGGGTGATTTTGGTTTTACCGAGATCGGTATTATGTAAATCAATATTGTTTATAAAAACAGATAAATTTCATATGAAGCCTTACCAACCTTTATTTTATTTGAGAGCCCCTTACCACCCAGACCATGCTACCCTAAAGTACCAACATTCACCATGTAGGCAGTATTAGCAAGCGCAACTGTCTGCGTGCTTCTCTCTTTGTAGAAAGCAAGCTTTCTTCAGATAGGGGTAGTGCCATGATTTATCCCCCACTCCCCACTAGAAGTCACTCTTACAGTCACCTTATTCCTTTACATTCTTATTATAATTATCTTTATATCTGTTAGAAATATTGGTATACATTCGAGTACACATTCTTGCTCCATTGGAGCGTCACGGAAGAATAATGTTTTGATGTTAGGAAAGCAGAATAATGTACACAGCATGGGCATAGCCAGAGGGGGCACGGGGGGCACGTGTCCCCTCTAAACCAATTAATTTTAGGAGAAAAATATTATAGGTTTTAGCGAAACAGCTTCTAGACGACCCAACAAACAATGCCAAAATACCGTAAGATATGATTTTGTAGAGATAAAAAAGTCCAACAATTTCCCGGGAGGGCTCCATCCTGACCCTCCGGGTTGTGCCCCCCAAACATTGTCCTGACTACGTCCCCGGCACTCTGTGCGCCTTATTCCTTAACAGATTTACTATAATAAGTAATTTTTAAACAGTGGGTCTCCAACACTTCTCAAAGTTTTCATTACTGTCCTCTATATTCCGTATTATGAGTACCCATACATAAACCCTACTTGTCCTTCCACATCTTCCTCCCTATTCACATCCCTTGTTAACATTACCTGGCCTTCCGTTATCTTTATCTCCCTTCATATCCTTGAAATTATTAGGATTAATCAGTAAGGCTGGGATTCCACTTCTTTCTACCTGTCCAACCACTACATTACTCCATAGTCATAGATTAACTTGACCTGCATTTCCAATTCACTAACCCTATATTAAACGTACCTGGTGGGATTAGGGTAGCGATATGATGTATCCTTAGATGGGGTTAAAGTAGGGGCAAGTCACTTTCCTAGGAAGGGAAAAAAGTAGGGACGTGAAATTTAAATTTTTGGAATTGTGATAAGTGAATGTTGAGACATCTCGCTTCCCTAGGTGTGAGGCAGGGACATGACGCCCTCTTGTTGGGATAAGGTAGGGATACTAAGCTTCTCTGGGTGGGATTAAGGTAGGGACATGACGCTAATTTAGGAAGATTACACTATGGACAAGACGCTTCTTCCGGTAGGGACGCGCAGATCTTCTGGGTGGTAGACTAGGGAATGAAGCTTCTCTGGATGGGATTCAGGTAGGAACATGTCGCTCTCTAGGTGGGATAAGGTAGGGACACGAAGCTCCTCTGGGTGTTACACTAGGAAAATTAAGCTTCTCTGGGTGGGATTAAAGTAGGGACATGACGCTCTCTTGATAGGAAAAGGTAAGGACCCGATGATCCTCTGGTGAAAGGAAGTTTCTCTGGCTGGGATTACGTTAGGGACACACAGATCCTCTAGATGGTAGACTAGGGAAAAGAAGCTTCTTTGGGTGGGATTCAGGTAGAAAGTTGACGCTCTCTTATTGGGATAAGGTAGGGACACGAAGCTCCTCTGGGTGTTACACTAGGAAAATTAAGCTTCCTGGGTGGGATTAAAGTAGGGACATGAAGCTCTATTGGTGGGAAAAGATAAGAACCCGATGATCCTCTGGTGAAAGGAAGTTTCTCTGACTGGGATTACGTTAGGGACACACAGATCCTCTGGGTGGTAGACTATGGAAATGATGCTTCTCTGGGTGGAATTAAAGTAGGGACATGACGCTCTCTTGGTAGGAAAATGTAAGGACCCGATGATCCTCTGGTGAAAGGAAGCTTCTCTAATATGCAGAAACAGGGTCTTGTGTGGGGAGAGATGTCATCTCTTCTGAATTACTTTTTAAAGGATTTATTGTTTTATTACGTGGCTTTGTTAAGGAACCTTTGCAGTTCACGAAGGGGGAAGCGCGTTGAGTTCTCCCGACAGGTTGTACAAGGATCAAGATTTAAGTTATGCTGTGTTTTTTGTAGGATTACAAATATATTACATAAGTCTTTTAATAAATTAAAAATATATTAAAAAACATGCTTCGGACGAAGTAAAAGAGATCTTCGTACGCAAACAGATTATAAGAGTCTTTTATAGTGACCGTGAGTCAAGAAGCGACGAAAATAAATATATTTGTCGTTAAATGCTTTGTATCGCCGAAGGTGGTATCGTGACAGAGAGAAATACCTTTGCCGTGAACGTGTGGAAGGGTTTACCAACTGTGGGAATTCCAGATTAGCAGAACTCGGGAAACCCTTGCTTAACAAATCAGCTATTACCTGAAGCCACTTATTTTAAGACACGTCTCAGTGACACTGAAATAGTAGCATCACTACTAGTATCAACATCAGTAATAGTAGCATCAACTACTAAAATAGTAGCATATCCTCTCTACTTGTTCCTTCCTACACAGAGGTGTGGTTAATGGCCTACTACCCTTGACCTCTACGGGGAGTCTACCAACCCCAATAAACAGTAGCATCACTACTAGTATCAACATCAGTAATAGTAGCATCAACTACTAAAATAGTAGCATATCCTCTCTACTTGTTCCTTCCTACACAGAGGTGTGGTTAATGGCCTACTACCCTTGACCTCTACGGGGAGTCTACCAACCCCAATAAACAGTAGCATCACTACTAGTATCAACATCAGTAATAGTAGCATCAACTACTAAAATAGTAGCATATCCTCTCTACTTGTTCCTTCCTACACAGAGGTGTGGTTAATGGCCTACTACCCTTGACCTCTACGGGGAGTCTACCAACCCCAATAAACAGTAGCATCACTACTAGTATCAACATCAGTAATAGTAGCATCAACTACTAAAATAGTAGCATATCCTCTCTACTTGTTCCTTCCTACACAGAGGTGTGGTTAATGGCCCACTACCCATGACCTCTACGGGGAGTCTACCAAACAGTAGCCTAACCCGAATATACTACCCTGTGTAGCAGTGATTCGAGGGAGGGAGTTAAACTGTTGAATTCGGAGCCAGAAATAAGCCCCCTCATTTAGACAGGTGTTGGTCCCTGCCTCGGGAGAAAATATGAAAAAGAAAATTATACTTTGTTCAGAGTAGCGTTGTTTTAATAAAAGAAATACTCAAAAAAATTTCAGAGGAAGATTCAGAAATTATTTTTATTTCTTGAATAATCCTATCAAATTAGACAGTAGTTTACATCTGCCACATGTTGCTTATAACGTCACGCTATATTGTTACAACCAAGAACTGGATAGATTAATTGGTATTAAAAAACGCTTTAGTGTAAAACTTTGGGGGTGTCCGAACATCACTTGGGGCGTCCATGACAAGACCTCCATCAACGCGCCCGTGGGCACACACAGACACATTGGTGGATCAAGCTGACCTAGTTCCACAAATGTTCAGTAGCTAACCTTGTCGATGGGTTGTACCGTCTCCTGCCATTAGCGGCTGCGTTGTGCTGTAATTGCAGCAGGAACTACCCGCCAATTGATTCTTCCGTAATGTGCCCAGCATTTACAGTGGCGAATTCATTACGAGCACACATCTGTCACCGGGGCAGGGCTACAGGTGTTTCCCTTACAACGATCTAACTGGATCCAAGTGGAGGCTTAGTGTCTACTCTAAGTTATGGAACTGAATTCATTCCGAGACTCAGTTTGTACCTCGGCTTAAGGGATTCACACTGACCGTTGTACAAGTCAAATTTTATAAGCTGGCACTTGGCTCTTAGGTAGAAATTGTGTATTCATCATCTAGAAAACATCGGGCACTGTCGTCATCCCTCATCGAGCCCATAAATCGCGGCCAACCCTTAGACAATCCCTTACACTCCCGGAACGCCCTATTTACATTGTTGTTTTTATTCTTACTATACATTAAAAGCTATTTATAAGTCAACACTATGAGTCAGCGGAAGTCCAGCGGTTTTTGAAAATGACCTGCGAGCTCCTCCAACCTCTTCCTCGGCCTCTTAACAAGGTCCCGCAGCCCCCAAGTACCAGCTTATAAAATTTAAATTTATACAATGTTTTACAGAAAATGTCTTTACGCGAATTATGGTATTTCCCTCCTCATAGACTAGAGCTTTTCGTCCCTTATTCACTCATACCTTTCTTCCTTTTTTTTCGATGATCCCCTGTGGTTACATTCTAGGACCTTGGAGTAATGGAAAACTATATCATGATTTCTCCTCCTTTTTGTTGACCAGAGCCGCTAGTCCCTTACTTAATTCTATTTTAATTTCACAAATTACACGCCCCTTACTTCATTCAATACAGTCTCTTACCCCCTACCTTAAACTAACTCTACCTCGACGCCTCTCAACATACCTATCATGCGAGATTAGATCCCTTGCTAAATACAAGAAAAAGCCTGTACTAGACATCTTTCCATGGTATACGTTGAGATAAACAGACGAGCTACTAGAAAGACGATATCTTTCATCAGTGCTTGTGTAGTAACTATTGTAGTCAAGGCGTTGGTTACTTATAATCTGTGCTCATTTTATTTTAAAAAAATCTTTTCTGTGTCTTATTCCAATCCCTGCTATTAGCTCTCACTCTCCCTATATATATCTTGTTCTAATTTGCAATCGTTAGTAAAATGCTTTTTATTCATCCGCTCAAGTTCAAGTACAATTTTTTAAAACTTGTAGTGAATGACACTTGATACTAATACAGTTGTTTCAAATATTAGTTAAATTTAATTTTATGTGGGAGAAAATGTTTTCACAAAAGGGGCAAGGTATGCAATACAGTTATTTCGTACCACTTGACTTAAAATAAATGATTACATATGATTTCATAAAACCGGTGATATTTAGTTATAGGTTATGTGGTAGAACAGCTGTTTTAACGCGCACGTTATTTTACTTTATTTATATTAATTGAAATTATTTAATAAAATTTAAATCAAATAATATTTTTCTGTGTTGACCCAAGTAGGAATTGACTTTACCAAAATCTTGTTAATATTACTTGTTAAACATACACGTATCATTGGGCTTCTCTGTATATAATAAACTGAAAACATCAATAAACATTTAAAGTGTTAAAAACATCGCGAATAAACTTTAACGGAATTAACTCCGATCTTGATCACGTTCGAATAGCATCGGTTCTGTGATGTAAGCATTTCCAGTGTAACGGAGAGATAATGCTACCACAGCTGGGGGAGAAGGATGCAGTACTTCCGGTTAATCGGACACGCGACCCTCCAGCTGTCTCCGTACCAGATGTTAGGGGCTTGTATTCAAAGCAAACACTCTTTAAGCAGATCTTGAGACAGGAAATGGCCAGGAGTAAGGGCAGTTTCTATTATAATAAAGATGAAACGGTTTGTCTGATTTAATTCTGAGTTCATTTTGGTGGTTTATTGCTCAATGTAAGACGTCGATTTTACGGATTTAAAAAACGCTGTCTCATAATCGAATTTCACTTAAGCGAAATTATTGTTTGCGAAGAAAAACTGCGAACATTTGTGTTGTATAATAGGTTACATGCTATTATTATTATATCTTTACATCTGGCAAACATCAACAAAGCAGTAGTGTAAAAGCTTAATTCCTATGAAAATCTACATTGTCTAGTCGTTTGAAAGCTAAACTACAGTATGTAGTCGTTTAAAAGCTAAACCCTACTGGTAAACTACAGTTTGTACTAGTTTAAAAGTTAACCCCACTAGTAAACTACAGCATGTAGTCTTTTGGAAGCTTACCCCACTGGTAAACTACAGTAGGTCTACGTAGCCGGTCGGAAATGTACAACACTGATAAACTAGAATATGTAGTCATTTTGAAGCTTAATCCACTGGTAAACTACAGTAGGTAATCGTTTGGACGCTTTTAATACGAGTAAACTACAGTATGTAGTAGTTCGGAAGTTTACTCCGCTATTAAACTACAGTATGTAGTAGTTTGGAAGCTTACCCTACTAGTAAACTACAGTATGTCGTCTTTTGGAAGCTTACCTCCACTGGCAAACTAAAGTATTTAGTAAGCAAGCTATTAATTTTACTATAAATTAATTAGGGCAAGTCATAGGTATACCATTGTAGTCGTGAGTGACTAAAGAATATTGTGTTACCAATTACTTTAAAATACCGTTTATTGTAAAAAGAAAACTTGCAGCTTTTGTGTTCTACATCTTGAGGTTTTTCTTATGAATCACACTTTTGGTATCTCTTAAAATAAACGCAAAAATAAACCTATACAAACAGAACAGGAACTCCCTGATAGAAAAAATTAGCAAGAAACAACACACACATAACACAACAACAACATACAAACACAAAAATACATAACATTAATATATATCACTACGACACATCACACAAAAAATAGCTTCCTTATTCCGCAAACTTAAAGTAGCATTTAAAACATCCAACACAACCAAAACACACTTACACAATACAAAAACACGTCAAGCAGGAGTAGGTTATACAAGATAACATTCAACGACAGATTTTACGTAGGTCAAACAGGGATAAACTTTAACACAGGATACAAAGAACACAAAACACACATAAAAAACACACAACCCAAAATCAAACATCGCCATACACATACAGAACACAATACACACATACCAATATAGACACTAATCTAAAAATCCTTCACTGATGTAAAAATACGTAAAAAAGCAACAAACTAAACACAAGAGAAAACTATGAGATGTACAGTCACCAGAAAAACCACCCACAATACATATAAACGGCAAAACACACTCACAATCTGATATCATGTTTGAACAAATTATTCACTACTACTCTATGTACAATACTCACACCAATACAACACCTGAGCAACAGTCTTGTCCGTGACTCACAGCATTGAACAATGCGCTAACAAAGTGCGAAACGCGTCTACTGAGAAATATAAGTAAGTAGCGGTTTTTTGCCAAGTGATACCAAAAGTGTAATTTGTAAATATAAATTTTGACTAGTAACTCTTATGATTTAGCAATGTATGAGCTTTTACAGTAGGTATATATTTCTCGTTGTTTTCTTGGACCTTAAAGACATTTTAAAAATTCTTAGTTCTTTATAGTTAGGGATATTCAAATTTTCAAAAAAAAACCCACTGTTATAGTAATCGAAGACCAATGAAAATATGGTACTAAATTTGGACGCGACAGCTGCCGTGTTCGACGAGGTCAACAAACTCCACCTGAGTTGTGGATCACCCTTTAAAACTTCCCTAACAGTATTAGAAATAGTCAACTCACCCCTGTTCATTCATAAGGGTTCTCTCTAAACTAGATTCCCTTTTTAAAGTATCTCAGATGCTTTGAAACCAAGAGGGAAGAGTATTTCAGTGCACTGAATTTATCCTTTGGTTTCTTTGTCTCGTTTTTAAACAGATTTAGTCAGTCTGTGATTCAGTAAGTCATGATGACTTGTCACAGATTTAGTCTGTCTATGGATTTTGTGATTCACTAAGTCATGATGACTTGTCACAGATTCAGTCTGTCTATGGATTTTGTGATTCAGTAAGTCATGATGACTTGTCACAGATTTAGTCTGTCTATGGATTTTGTGATTCACTAAGTCATGATGACTTGTCACAGATTTAGTCTGTCTATGGATTTTGTGATTCACTAAGTCATGATGACTTGTCATAGATTTAGTCTGTCTATGGATTTTGTGATTCACTAAGTCATGATGACTTGTCACAGATTTAGTCTGTCTATGGATTTTATGGTTCACTAAGTCATGCTGACGTGTCACAGATTTAGTCTGTCTATGGATTTTGTGATTCACTAAGTCATGCTTACTTGTCACAGATTTAGTCTGTCTATGGATTTTGTGATTCACTAAGTCATGATGACTTGTCACAGATTTAGCCTGTCTATGGATTTTGTGATTCACTAAGTCATGATGACTTATCACAGATTTAGTCTGTCTATGGATTTTGTGATTCACTAAGTCATGCTTACTTGTCACAGATTTAGTCTGTCTATGGATTTTGTGATTCACTAAGTCATGATGACTTGTCACAGATTTAGCCTGTCTATGGATTTTGTGATTCACTAAGTCATGCTTACTTGTCACAGATTTAGCCTGTCTATGGATTTTGTGATTCACTAAGTCATGCTTACTTGTCACAGATTTAGCCTGTCTATGGATTTTGTGATTCACTAAGTCATGATGACTTGTCACAGATTTAGCCTGTCTATGGATTTTGTGATTCACTAAGTCATGCTGACGTGTCACAGATTTAGTCTGTCTATGGATTTTGTGATTCACTAAGTCATGCTTACTTGTCACAGATTTAGTCTGTCTATGGATTTTGTGATTCACTAAGTCATGATGACTTGTCACAGATTTAGTCTGTCTATGGATTTTGTGATTCACTAAGTCATGATGACTTGTCACAGATTTAGTCTGTCTATGGATTTTGTGATTCACTAAGTCATGATGACTTGTCATAGATTTAGTCTGTCTATGGATTTTGTGATTCACTAAGTCATGATGACTTATCACAGATTTAGCCTGTCTATGGATTTTGTGATTCACTAAGTCATGATGACTTATCACAGATTTAGTCTGTCTATGGATTTTGTGATTCACTAAGTCATGATGACTTGTCATAGATTTAGTCTGTCTATGGATTTTGTGATTCACTAAGTCATGATGACTTGTCACAGATTTAGCCTGTCTATGGATTTTGTGATTCACTAAGTCATGATGACTTGTCACAGATTTAGCCTGTCTATGGATTTTGTGATTCACTAAGTCATGATGACTTATCACAGATTTAGTCTGTCTATGGATTTTGTGATTCACTAAGTCATGATGACTTGTCACAGATTTAGCCTGTCTATGGATTTTGTGATTCAGTAAGTCATGATGACTTGTCACAGATTTAGCCTGTCTATGGATTTTGTGATTCACTAAGTCATGATGACTTATCACAGATTTAGTCTGTCTATGGATTTTGTGATTCACTAAGTCATGATGACTTGTCACAGATTTAGCCTGTCTATGGATTTTGTGATTCACTAAGTCATGATGACTTATCACAGATTTAGTCTGTCTATGGATTTTGTGATTCACTAAGTCATGATGACTTGTCACAGATTTAGCCTGTCTATGGATTTTGTGATTCAGTAAGTCATGATGACTTGTCACAGATTTAGTCTGTCTATGGATTTTGTGATTCACTAAGTCATGATGACTTGTCATAGATTTAGTCTGTCTATGGATTTTGTGATTCACTAAGTCATGATGACTTGTCACAGATTTAGCCTGTCTATGGATTTTGTGATTCACTAAGTCATGATGACTTATCACAGATTTAGTCTGTCTATGGATTTTGTGATTCACTAAGTCATGCTTACTTGTCACAGATTTAGTCTGTCTATGGATTTTGTGATTCACTAAGTCATGATGACTTGTCACAGATTTAGCCTGTCTATGGATTTTGTGATTCACTAAGTCATGCTTACTTGTCACAGATTTAGCCTGTCTATGGATTTTGTGATTCACTAAGTCATGCTTACTTGTCACAGATTTAGCCTGTCTATGGATTTTGTGATTCACTAAGTCATGATGACTTGTCACAGATTTAGCCTGTCTATGGATTTTGTGATTCACTAAGTCATGCTGACGTGTCACAGATTTAGTCTGTCTATGGATTTTGTGATTCACTAAGTCATGCTTACTTGTCACAGATTTAGTCTGTCTATGGATTTTGTGATTCACTAAGTCATGATGACTTGTCACAGATTTAGCCTGTCTATGGATTTTGTGATTCAGTAAGTCATGATGACTTGTCACAGATTTAGTCTGTCTATGGATTTTGTGATTCACTAAGTCATGATGACTTGTCACAGATTTAGTCTGTCTATGGATTTTGTGATTCACTAAGTCATGATGACTTGTCATAGATTTAGTCTGTCTATGGATTTTGTGATTCACTAAGTCATGATGACTTGTCACAGATTTAGTCTGTCTATGGATTTTATGGTTCACTAAGTCATGCTGACGTGTCACAGATTTAGTCTGTCTATGGATTTTGTGATTCACTAAGTCATGCTTACTTGTCACAGATTTAGTCTGTCTATGGATTTTGTGATTCACTAAGTCATGATGACTTGTCACAGATTTAGCCTGTCTATGGATTTTGTGATTCACTAAGTCATGATGACTTATCACAGATTTAGTCTGTCTATGGATTTTATGGTTCACTAAGTCATGCTGACGTGTCACAGATTTAGTCTGTCTATGGATTTTGTGATTCACTAAGTCATGCTTACTTGTCACAGATTTAGCCTGTCTGTGTATTTTGTGATTCACTAAGTCATGCTGACTTATCATAGATTTAGCTGTCTGAGTACTTTGTGATTCATCAAGTTGTGACGTATCATATATTTAGCCTGTCTACATACTTTGTGATTCATTAAATCATGCTGACTTATCATAGATTTAGCTGTCTGAGTACTTTGTGATTCATCAAGTTGTGACTTATCATATATTTAGCCTGTCTACATACTTTGTGATTCATTAAATCATGCTGACTTATCATAGATTTAGCTGTCTGAGTACTTTGTGATTCATCAAGTTGTGACTTATCATATATTTAGCCTGTCTGTGTATTTTGTGATTCACTAAGTCATGCTGACTTATCATAGATTTAGCTGTCTGAGTACTTTGTGATTCATCAAGTTGTGACGTATCATATATTTAGCCTGTCTGTGTATTTTGTGATTCACTAAGTCATGCTGACTTATCATAGATTTAGCTGTCTGAGTACTTTGTGATTCATCAAGTTGTGACGTATCATATATTTAGCCTGTCTACATACTTTGTGATTCATTAAATCATGCTGACTTATCATAGATTTAGCTGTCTGAGTACTTTGTGATTCATCAAGTTGTGACTTATCATATATTTAGCCTGTCTACATACTTTGTGATTCACTAAGTCATGATGACTTGTCACAGATTTAGTCTGTCTATGGATTTTGTGATTCACTAAGTCATGCTGACTTATCATAGATTTGGCCAACCTATGTACTGTGTGATTCGTTAAGTCATTCAACGCTTGGAAATATTAACGGAATATTCCGTCATAGATTACTAAAACATAACGTCTCTAGTGTTTGTGTATCTGTGGGATATTGTACAAGTTTATTTTCGTTAGCTTCCCTAAGTTTTGTTTGAATCCCTTAACATTTTTTAGTTTTTTTTGAGTCAAGTGATCTCGTAATAAAAGTGGTAATGTTTGTCACTATTAATTTTTTTGTGCATTTTATCACAAACGTTCTGGAAATAAACATCTGCTCTACAGTTCATAGAATAATTTTTTATTCAAAAACACTCTACAAAAGTAAACTCTGTTTCCGACTGGCATTGAACAAGAGTACCAACTCACCAAAACCATAATACCCTCCAATTTTAAAAGCAACTCAAAATGATTGTGTCTCAGAAAATCCGAATTCCGTGACTGTCTCCGCTTACTTCCTGGTCGACGAGTCTCAGAATATCCGCGGGAATTGGTTGTGTAGTTCTATCCAACATTTTTAAAGTAAATGTCGCACAAATGCTAATGCACTGTCTCACATCTTCATTTTCTGTGTTTATTATTTTTAAAGTTCCTTGATGTAATCATCTTGAATTCACTGATAAAACTAAATTTAAACTATTTAACTAAGTGAATACGTAATTGCTTACTTGCTAACACGTTTCAAAATATTCGTTCATTTTACGAAGCTAACCCTCTACTCCTAGAGGGAGCACGTAAGCATGCTACTCCCTTACGTCAGCATGTAAGCAATTACGTATTCACTTAGTTGAGTAGTTTAAATTTAGTTTTATTATTTTTATTTTCAAGGACATTGAAGCAAATAACCTACAAGTTTTAAAAGTAGAGTTTTCAAGGTATAGATAAAGCTAATTACATTTTGGCCATGCTGCTCCCCTTAAGGAATACATTTTGCTTCTGGGCGCGCGAGGAAGGTTTACACTAGAAGCTTATTACTCTCGACAAGGTAGTTAACCCCTGTTCGTAGAAGGGTGAGCGAAGTGTTGGGCCCGACATCTGCTGTCTTCAAGACAGCTGAAACCAAGTCCAACAGCTGCCACGCTCTCGCACCTGATTCCCAGCCCACCGAGCTGCTCCGATCGCGAATTACGTCTCCAATTATTGCCCATGACACGGAAATTAGTAATACATTTTTCTTGTAGTTACATAGTTTCTTCCAGGTTAACTTGTGAGGCGGAGGTAATAATTAATTAATGTTCACTGAGTCAATTATTAATTTAATGACTCAAACGTGTTTCCATTAACAATATCGTCATCCTCAGTGAGTTGTACTGTAAGCGTTGTAATTTAGATTTTGTAGCAGTCAGTGAGATCACTGATGATGACATTGTAATGGAAATACATTTCAGTCAATGAATTATTAATTTCAATCTGGGCACACTATCTTTTGAGAACAGCAGTTTAGCCAGGAAATGGGGAACGAATAAATGGCTCCTCTGTTGGTAATTTTAAAATGCCTTAGAGCGACAACTGAATGACTTTTGGAGGACCAGAGTTATGCCATTAATGAGTCAAACATACCCCTTTGTTTTGGAATAAAGATAAGTACGTAAGGTATTTTTTGAACAGGAATATTACAAGGATCGACCTACTTGTTAGCCAGTGCTGCTAACTTTGGTTCCTATTATTGCGCTTCAATAAACGTCTCAGGCAATGTTTCATAAATGTCTCATATTCCACCACCACTGTCACTGAGGATTAGGAGAGGTGTTTTGGTTCCCTACTTCCCCCTTTGATTTTGCATGGTTTTTAAGGGTTACAGTTTTATTTGTTAAAGTCTCTGATTTAGTTTTATTACTTTTCTTAGCACTAGTCGTTGTCAGAGACTTACTTTGTGAACCAAGTATCCCAGATGAGGTACCGGGTTAGTGGATACTTGCTGTCCAGTGCTGCTAACTTCGGTTTCTACTACAGAGCTTAATATACGTTTCAGGCACTGTTTCTTCATATTCCATTATTACTGTCACTGGGGAAGCTGAGTAAGCCTATTTTGTGACAAAGGAAGGGGGTTTTATGACTTGGCCATATTTTTTAAAATATTTTGAACGTTTTTTAATTTTTTTTTGTTTAAAACAGAACATTATAGTGCTGTGTTATTTGTTGAAGTCCCTGTTTGTTTTTATTTCTTTTCTTAACACTAGTATCTGCAAAGACTTCGTGAACCAGTATCCCAGAAGGAGTATCTGTCTAAAGAACTACATACCAGTGCTGCTAACTTTGTTTTCTACAATACAGCTTCAGTTAATGACAGATATGTAGGGATTATATTCTATTCAATAACCATGACAATGAATATAATTTATGACGTCATTAGCGTCAAGAAGTAATTTTTTTTTAATTACGAAAATATTAAAAACGTAAACTTCGCATAAAACTATTCTTCTGCTCCCCCACTTGTAGTTAAGGTCTTTTGGGGCCGACGAGTTACAAAATTCTAATTTACGAGTCACTCCGCAACGTCCTTGCACCTGTGGCTTCTGCTGCGCATAATAACGCGTTATTCTACGCAAAACCTTCTACGCACCAGCTCTTAGCTCTTTGTTCCCGCTGCGTAAATTACGAAATAACCTACGAACGGTCTATCTAGGTCGTTTCTCAATATCTTCGAAATAGGGTTACTTTACCGCATCGGATGGTTTTTCTTTCTAGAATAATTATTTTTCTAATATTTTCTACTGTTTTTTTTTTTTGTTGTTTCGTTCGCTTTTTTTATTTTGGGCACTTACGTTTGGAGGCCATTCTTCAAATTTTGTATGTCAGCTGTTTATTTGATTTCCGTCAGGTATTTAAGAAAATGACAGCTACTGTAAAATATTGGACGACTGTATGAAATGGAAAACCCGATCTATCCCTTATTCATCTCTATCGATATGACGTAAGAGTTCCCCTCTATCTGGAAGGCTTTATGAAGTTCCATCCCGACCCTTTATTCCGTCTAATCTTCCCAATGGAGTACAACTACTTATACCTCACTTATGTTTAGAAGGGGGAGATTTCGTTTCATTAATCCTATCTGTGATTTATTCCTTCCCATATCCTTCCACTTCCTTTTTACTTTATTCTTTATCCACATCCTTTCTATATGGGCCCACCATTTCCTGCATCCTTCATTTCCTTTGACTGAATAATTTCCATATTGTTGCACTTCCTTCCGTATCCTTCCATTAACTTATACTTCCTTTCACACCCGTCCACTTTCATATTCTTCCACTTCCTTAACATATTCTTCAACTTTCTTCCGCTTCCTTCTTTTTCCTTCCACACCCTTTCCATATGTGCCCACGTTGTCCCGCATCCTTCCATTGTGTTCCACACCCTTCCATTTTCTTTCACATAATTTCCATATTGTTGCACTTCCTTCCATTAACTTCTACTTCTTTTCACACCCGTCCACTTTCATACCACATGTTTCACAGAATTGACTCACTTTGTGCTCCGGATTAAAACACACTGAAAGTAACGCTTTTAGACTTAAACACAAACATCGAAAACATTTTCACAAATACATTCGTAAATACGATTCTACAGTCGGATATACAAACACCATCTATTCAATCATGTACAAATATTATGTGTTCTTAGAGTTGAAATAATTCCGTCGAAACTGTGATGATGATTCTCCTATTCCAGGGGTTTACTAGCGGCATTGTGAGTAAGGGAAAGTGGGGTTGCTTTGACAATCACCTTGTTAGGGAGTTTGTTGAGGGAGGGGGACGAGGGAAAATCGGAACACAGGTAGAAGGTTAGTAGCGTGTTCTTAGGACTATATAACCTCCAGGCTGAGAAATGCCTTCATTTGTACAGTTAAGAGAAAAAGTAAAAATAATGTACTTTATTTAACACAAAATATTTTTTATTTATTTCATATCTACATTTTGTCGACGACAGAAAGTATATCCTTCGAGGTCTTATTGATTTTAACAGATTTTGCTGGTAATTCCCCCTCGCTCACTCTTTCCCCCAACTCTCTCTCTCTCTCTCCCCCTCTCTTTTTTCTCTCTCTCTTTGCTGTGTGTGTGTGTGTGTTGTGTGTTGTGTGTGTGTGTGTGTGTGTGCGCGCGCGCGCGCGTGTGTGTGTGTGTGTGCGTGTGTGTGCGTGTGTGTGTGTGTGTGTGTGTGTGCGCGCGCGCGAGTGTGTTGCCAGAATCATGATACAAAAAATATTTTTTCCTTATCGAAACGATATTGTATTATTTTACCTTACATAATAACTAAAATTATTATCGAAACACTAATAATTGTTTGAACAATATTAAATTGCATGTAAGTATTGTAATGGGTTTGGTGTCGGCTTCCAAAGCGTCGAGGGGATCGGATATTTGGCGTTGCGATATCGACAAGGAATAGTTCTCCTGCAGGAATCGATCCCGCTTAGCACGAGCAATGATCCTTAGCATTTGTGGTGTCAGGGAAGCTGCATTAACCTCTCCCACCACTACACCCCTACCATTGCATCACTGTCTATGGAATGTGCATACAAGAGAAGATTCTTATTTTTATTTTATTTTTATGCATTGTTTACGATGTCCCTTTCACGTCCCTTTCGGTAAGCAGTATTGTCAACAAATTGATTTGTGTGTAATCTGAAGATGCGAAAAACTTTTCTTTCATTTTGCTTAGTTGATTTAAAGTACTTTCGCTGAAATTCTTCTACTGTGTTCGTAGCCCTGTTTTGTCTTCTCCATTCACTTACTGTATTCGTCACCCTCTTTTTGTAGTTTTCTCTTCGCAATTCCTTTCTATGTTCCTCACTCACTTTTTGTCGTGTGACTATTTTTCTTAGCTTCTTATTTCCTTTTTTATATTCATCACCCCCTATCTGTGTTCCTCGCTTATTTTAGGTTTGCCTCTCTATGTTCTTCACTCCCTTTCTATGCTTCTCATTCCACATCTGTATTGCTCACTCCTTCTATTCTGGTGTTACAGCACCGTCGTTGGTTATTTATTCCCATCATTGATTAGTGTACATTGCTCTAACATGTAGATCCGTCACTGAAACAGAAAATATGTATGTAGCGTGTGTGGTAAATTGTAGGTGATAAAATGAAGCATTTTTAGTTTCAGTTTTAGGGCTTACCTGTAGAGCAAGATTTAAAGCTTACCTGTAAAGCAAGTTTTAGGGCTTACCTGTAAAGCAAGTTTTGGGGCTTACCTGTAAAGCAAGTTTTAGGGCTTACCTGTAAAGCAAGTTTTAGGGCTTACCTGTAAAGCAAGTTTTAGGGCTTACCTGTAAAAAAGGTTTTAGGGCTTACCTGTAAAGCAAGTTTTAGGGCTTACCTGTAAAGCAAGTTTTAGGGCTTACCTGTAAAGCAAGTTTTAGGGCTTACCTGTAGAGCAAGTTTTAGGGCTTACCTGTAAAGCAAGTTTTAGGGCTTACCTGTAAAGCACGTTTTAGGGCGTACCTGTAAAGCAAGTTTTAGGGCTTACCTGTAATGCAAGTTTTAGGGCTTACCTGTAAAGCAAGTTTTAGGGCTTACCTGTAAAGCAAGTTTTAGGGCTTACCTGTAAAGCAAGTTTTAGGGCTTACCTGTAAAGCAAGTTTTAGGGCTTACCTGTAAAGCAAGTTTTAGAGCTTACCTGTAAAGCAAGATTTAGGGCTTACCTGTAAAGCAAGTTTTAGGGCTTACCTGTAAAGCAAGTTTTAGGGCTTACCTGTAAAGCAAGTTTTAGGGCTTACCTGTAAAGCAAGTTTTAGGGCTTACATGTAAAGCAAGTTTTAGGGCATACCTGTAAAGCAAGTTTTAGGGCTTACCTGCCAAGCAAGTTTTAGGGCTTACCTGTAAAGCAAGTTTTAGGTCTTCCCTGTAAAGCAAGTTTTAGGGCTTACCTGTAGAGCAAGATTTAGGGCTTACCTGTAAAGCAAGTTTTAGGGCTTACCTGTAAAGCAAGTTTTAGGGCTTACCTGTAGAGCAATTTTAGGGCTTACCTGTAAAGCAAGTTTTAGGGCTTACCTGTAGAGCACGTTTTAGGACTTACCTGTAGAGCAAGTTTTAGGGCTTACCTGTAGAGCAAGTTTTAGGGCTTATCTGTAAAGCAAGTTTTAGGGCTTACCTGTAGAGCAAGTTATAGGGCTTACCTGTAAATTAAGTTTTAGGGCATACCTGTAAAGCAAGTTTTAGGGCTTACCTGTAGCAAGTTTTAGGGCTTACCTGTAAAGCAAGTTTTAGGGCTTACCTGTAGAGCAAGTTTTGAAGTTAAATGGCCTTCACCGAACATGACTGTGGCTTGCAATTACTTTTAATTAAATTAAATTTTTAACACGTTTTTAAAATTTTGTAAATTTTTTACGTTTGTTTCATTACCTTCTTGTGTAATTTTTATGTTGTTTTAATCTATATTCTACTCTTTCTTTTATTTATAGGCTATTACAATAAAATAATATTGGGATTGCTTTTAATTTAATTAAATTTTTAACACGTTTTTAAAATTGTGTAAATTTTCTACATTTGTTTTATTGCCTTCTTGTGTAATTTTTATTGTGTTTAATCTATATTTTACTCTTTCTTTTATTTGTATTACAATTGCTTCATCATGCTTTATATATGGCTTCTCATTTGTATATTTCTCTGTACATGGTTTTCCCCAACTGCTTTACTCTTCTATTTATATGTGTTACTGTATTCGCTTTCCCTTCTTTAATCTTGTTTTTATCTTTATGCTCTCTGTATAAAGTTGCAGTTGTTTTAATCTTGTCTTTATTTGTCTGTTTCCGGTAATCCCGTTTATTGGTTTCTTCTGTATTCTCGATCAGTGGTTTTAGTCATTTCCTTATTTAACTATCTTTCGGAATTGCTCCTAATTGTTTAATTTTATTTTAAATTTGCTAATGTGAGCTATAGTAACCTTGCTTTGAGTTTTCGCAAAAATAAATTTCGAATTCATTAATACTGAAATTAAATTGATACATAGACATGGACTGTTTAAATTAAATACTGTTTGCTTTAAGTAATTAATACATAGGGGTTCTTTGTTAATTAACATTTTACTCAGCGATTGATTCTTTCGCCTCTTCCCTGCCCCCCACACAGGTTATATATCAGTAGGTTGTACTTGTATGCCTACTTCTCTTACAAGTTTGTTAAGCAACCTGACAGCTAATTTAACAAAACAATAAGAACAGCTGATATTGTTAACATCTGACATTTAGAATCAGAAAGAGATAAGGTTATCCATGAATGTTATTCTCAATGTGGGAGAGACAAGTACTTTATTGTACTGGGTAACCTTTATTATTCTGTTTCTAATGACCAATACAAACCAATCAAATTATTTAAGTGAAAAGTTTTCTCTAGAAAGCCATGTCCTCTAAGGTTATGATAGCCCCTTAGGAAAGACAGTGGAAGCCAGTTCCAGGTTGGATTAGAGTAGGGGTAGTGACATAGAGTCATGGCTTACATGTCTTAGTCACTTCTCAATGGGATGATACAAGTAGTAACATCACATGCCTCATGAAAAGGTACTCACTGCTTCTTGACTCCGAACAACGAACTGAGACACCTGTCTTCTTTGGCAAGAAAAGTAAAATTAGGTCCAAGGAAAGCCCATTTTGGTTTCTTGTTACTAGGAATTGGGGAAAATGTTCCTCGACCTCCAGAAGTAAACCTTTTCTCATGTTTTTGTTCTGTATCGTACCTCAGAATATTTATGGAGTACATATTCAGGTTTTACGAGGAGTGCTATCTGTCTCAGTAAATACGAGGATTGTTACCCTCACTCAGTATTTATGAGGAGTGCTCCCCTCACTCACGATTTATGAGGAGTGCTATCTGCCTAAATACGATGAGTGCTACCCTCACTCAGGATTTATGAGGAGTGGTAAATGCCTTAGTAAAATAAGAGGAGTGCTACCCTCACTCAGGATTTATGAGGAGTGCTACCCTCACTCACGATTTATGAGGAGTGCTATCTGCCTAAATACGATGAGTGCTACCCTCACTCAGGATTTATGAGGAGTGGTAAATGCCTTAGTAAAATAAGAGGAGTGCTACCCTCACTCAGGATTTATGAGGAGTGCTACCCTCGCTCAGGATTTATGAGGAGTGCTATCTGCCTTAGCAAATACGATGAGTGCTACTCTCACTCAGGATTTATGAGGAGTGCTATCTGCCTAAATACGAGGAGTGCTACCCTCACTCAGGATTTATGAGGAGTGCTATCTGCCTAAATACGATGAGTGCTACCCTCACTCAGGATTTATGAGGAGTGGTAAATGCCTTAGTAAAATAAGAGGAGTGCTACCCTCACTCAGGATTTATGAGGAGTGCTACCCTCGCTCAGGATTTATGAGGAGTGGTAAATGCCTTAGTAAAATAAGAGGAGTGCTACCCTCACTCAGGATTTATGAGGAGTGCTACCCTCGCTCAGGATTTATGAGGAGTGCTATCTGCCTTAGCAAATACGATGAGTGCTACTCTCACTCAGGATTTATGAGGAGTGCTATCTGCCTAAATACGAGGAGTGCTACCCTCACTCAGGATTTATGAGGAGTGCTATCTGCCTAAATACGATGAGTGCTACCCTCACTCAGGATTTATGAGGAGTGGTAAATGCCTTAGTAAAATACGAGGAGTGCTACCCTCACTCAGGATTTATGAGGAGTGCTACCCTCGCTCAGGATTTATGAGGAGTGCTATCTGCCTTAGCAAATACGATGAGTGCTACTATCACTCAGGATTTATGAGGAGTGCTATCTGCCTAAATACGATGAGTGCTATCCTCACTCAGGATTTATGAGGAGTGGTAAATGCCTTAGTAAAATACGAGGAGTGCTACCCTCACTCAGGATTTATGAGGAGTGCTACCTTCGCTCAGGATTTATGAGGAGTTCTATCTGCCTCAGTAAATACGATGAGTGGTGTTACCCTCCCTCAAGATTTATGAGGAGTGCTACCCTCACTCAGGATTTATGAGGAGTGCTACCCTCGCTCAGGATTTATGAGGAGTGCTATCTGCCTTAGCAAATACGATGAGTGCTACTATCACTCAGGATTTATGAGGAGTGCTATCTGCCTAAATACGATGAGTGCTACCCTCACTCAGGATTTATGAGGAGTGGTAAATGCCTTAGTAAAATAAGAGGAGTGCTACCCTCACTCAGGATTTATGAGGAGTGCTACCCTCGCTCAGGATTTATGAGGAGTGCTATCTGCCTTAGCAAATACGATGAGTGCTACTCTCACTTAGGATTTATGAGGAGTGCTATCTGCCTAAATACGAGGAGTGCTACCCTCACTCAGGATTTATGAGGAGTGCTATCTGCCTAAATACGATGAGTGCTACCCTCACTCAGGATTTATGAGGAGTGGTAAATGCCTTAGTAAAATACGAGGAGTGCTACCCTCACTCAGGATTTATGAGGAGTGCTACCCTCGCTCAGGATTTATGAGGAGTGCTATCTGCCTTAGCAAATACGATGAGTGCTACTATCACTCAGGATTTATGAGGAGTGCTATCTGCCTAAATACGATGAGTGCTATCCTCACTCAGGATTTATGAGGAGTGGTAAATGCCTTAGTAAAATACGAGGAGTGCTACCCTCACTCAGGATTTATGAGGAGTGCTACCTTCGCTCAGGATTTATGAGGAGTTCTATCTGCCTCAGTAAATACGATGAGTGGTGTTACCCTCCCTCAAGATTTATGAGGAGTGCTACCCTCACTCAGGATTTTTGAGGAGTGCTACCCTCTCTCAAATGTGGAATTCTACTCTTTGTTTAGTTCTTTGTAGAGTTCTACCTTCCTTCAGGTTTTATATGAAGTGCTAATCACCTTTACGTTCTATGTGGAGAGTTACCTTCCCTCAGGATCTGTATGAAGTGCTAAACCTCCTCATTGTCTGTGTGGAGTGCTAACCTCCCTTAGGCTCTGTGTGGAGTCCTAGGTTTCATTATGTTCTATGTGAAGGTTTACGTCCCCTCAGGATCTGTATGAAAACCCCCTCAGTGTCTGTGTGAAGTGCTAACCTCCCTTAGGTTCTGTGGGGAGTCCTAAGTTTCCTTAAGTTCTATGTGGAGAGTTACCTTCCCCCAGGATCTGTATGTAGTGCTAAACCCTCCTAGTATCTATGTGGAGTGCTAAGGAATCTGCCTCAGGATCTATGCAAAGTTTGACTGCATTTGTAACGTGCCTGTATTTTTTATGTTTATTTTAAATGGAAACTTAATGAAACGTTAGTAGCCTCCTACTGTTTTGGAATTTCTCCAAAATACAACTAACGAGATAAAAACGTGGAGGTATTGTAAAATCGTAACTGGGGGTATGTGGTTGTGCTCGGCCCGTAGCAAGGACTTGTTATTAGTATGATCGGGGTATTCATTATAGCTTGCCTGCCTTACGTGCCCCGTCCTTAAACAATTACTGCTAATGGAATTTAGATTGGAGTTTCTGCCAAAGTGTATGTATCAATTTTAAACGCATTTGAAAGAGGAAGGAAGGCGCAGAGTGGTCCCGGTCTAGCGGGCGGTCATGGCGTGACGTGTGCAAGGCCAGCGCGGGAACTGCAGCGCCTCGAGAAACTGGAGTTTTCACAATTTGCCGCTTCGTGTCGCTCAACTCGGGTTATGATCACGGCAGGACAGATTTATTCGGAGGTATTTAAACTGAAGGTGGGATCAGGGTGTTTGCGTTTCAGCTGACAGGAATGTATGAAGCACGGCTTGTGTAGACAGCATCATCCGATCGTAGAGAGCAATCTGTCCGATACGTCCACGTTTAATGATATTGATTTTGAGGGATTGGGTCGTAGTTGAAGTTTGCAAACGGATGCATTTAATAAAACTAAACATTTCTTTAAGTCTAACTTTTAATGTTTTGTCCATTCCTTAAGCGTTAACGTGTAGTCATTTCTACATGCTCTCGGGAGAGAATAGACCCTACTTAACTTCACCAGAGGCTAGGTCCTACATGATCCCGGAAGAGAGTAGGTCCTACGTAACCTCATCAAAGAGTAGGCCTTAGGTGGCCCCGGCAAAGGAGCAGGTTCTACTTAACCTCAGTAGAGAGTGTGTGTCCTACGTGGCTCCGGCAGAGATTAGGTTCTACGTGGCCCCGGCAAAGGAGCAGGTTCTACTTAACCTCAGTAGAGAGTGTGTGTCCTACGTGGCTCCGGCAGAGATTAGGTTCTACGTGGCCCCGGCAAAGAGTAGGTCCTACTTGGCCCCGAGAGAGAGTAGGTCCTACGTAACGCCATCAGAGAGTAGGTCCTACGTGGCCCCGGCAGAGAGTAAGTTCTACTTAACGCCATCAGAGAGTAGGTCCTACGAGGCCCCGGCAGAGAGTAGGTCCTACTTAACGCCATCAGAGAGTAGGTCCTACGTGGCCCCGGCAGAGATTAGGTCCTACGTGGCCCCGGCAAAGAGTAGGTCCTACTTGGCCCCGACAGAGAGTAGGTCCTACTTAACGGCACCGGGGAGTAGGTCCTACGTGGCCCCGGCAGAGAGTAAGTTCTACTTAACGCCACCAGAGAGTAGGTCCTACGTGGCCCCGGCAGAGAGTAGGTCCTACTTAACGCCATCAGAGAGTAGGTCCTACGTGGCCCCGGCAGAGATTAGGTCTTACGTGGCCCCGGCAAAGAGTAGGTCCTACTTGGCCCCGACAGAGAGTAGGTCCTACTTAACTGCACCAGGGAGTAGGTCCTACGTGGCCCCGGCAGAGAGTAAGTTCTACTTAACGCCACCAGAGAGTAGGTCCTACGTGGCCCCGGCAGAGAGTATGCCATTAATGATCCCGGCAGAGAATATGGAGATGCTAGTCTGACAACTTTATTTTACCATACTAGACTAGTGGGAATTATGTCCCTACCTGGTTTTACCATCCCTTCTAGATCCCTCAATAAAAACAAATGTTTTTTTTTTTTTTATATTTTTCTAATTTCACCCATAGTAGGCTAATTACTTGTTGTTGTCTTTATTGTGATGTCTGTGTTATGACTTCATTTCCTATCAATTTTTTTTACAATATATCCTTTATCCGTTTTTACAAAACTGTATAAGTTATATAAATGTAGGCTTTGATGTGTTTCCCTGTATTGTCTGAGAGGTACTGTTTGAGTGGTCAGAGTAGTCATAAAGCGTACTTAGTCAAGGGGGATGTCAGATGGCAAATACCTCAAATCAGTTCTTAGCTTGTAGCAGATGGGCGGAAAATCACAATTGCGTCACCGTCACATCTTAGTGGGTTGGCTGTGATAGTGATCGGTCACTTTGTAGTAGCAACAATAATTTTATTTAGTGCCCGCAATATCGCCTGGATCTGAACCAGCCTAGGGGCATCGGGACTTCAGTCTAAGGAACATCTTGATTGGAAAGGTTTATCCTTTACTACGCAGGGAATGTAAGGCCCTTCTGATGATTAAAAAATTTAAAACAAGTTTTTTTAAATATATTTTCTGTTTTTTATTATTTTAATATTCCGAGGACACTGAAAAAAACGTAATTTTTGAAAAATGATTTTAGAGATTGATAGAACGACATCTTCAGGTTTATATAGGAGTGGGCTGCCAGAGTTACATTGACGATCGCGGCTATCAACCTTCTGAAGTAA